>WWNC01000060.1:4477500-4490000 GCA_011125475.1 Melanerpes aurifrons
AAAGGAGCGTTATGAAGCATGACTGAAATGGAAAGAGAAGACAAATCATTTCCCATTAGAAGAGCAATGTCCTCAAAATGTCTTTTGAGCTGCCTTATTTTCCCTTGGCTCCTTGCCCTTGGAAATGGCTTCAGGAGCAATTCCCTCCTTGCTTTGTTTTCTACAAGCACAAAGCACAAACACTCAGGTAGTAAGTTCCTTTCCTTACACACTGTACAAGCATCAAACAACAGGAGAGTGGGGAGGCAGGGTGCTGTGTGGGAGAAAGGTGAGTCACTGCCTTGAGATAGAATTAAATCAGCTCTTATATAAGTTCATCAGGGTCTTCACTTCATCGACATCCAAGCTGGTGACTCAGTGTTTGTTTAGAGAGGGTGTTCATTGTCACATAATACCTGGCAGCCATCAGAGATGGCTTATGTCATATCTGCTTATATCTGCTTTTTATAGCTCTGTAATGAGATTACTGCCTTGCCTTCAGGATCATAAACATACATGGACCATATGTGAGATTCAGGGCCATATATGTGTTGAGCTTCAACAAGGCTCCTGCACTTGGGGCACAACAACCCCAAGCAATGCTGCAGGCTTGGGACAGTGTGGCTGGAAAGCTGTGTGGCACAAAGGGACCTGAGGATGCTAATGGACAAGCAGCTGAAGAGGAGCCAGCAGTGCCCAGGTGGCCAAGAAAGCCAAAGGCATCCTGACTGGGAATAGAATAGAGTAGAACAGAGCAGAGCAGAGCAGAGCAGGGCAGAGTAGAGTAGAGTAGAGTAGAGTAGAGAGGAATAGAATAGAATAGAATAGAATAGAATAGAATAGAATAGAATAGAATAGAATAGAATAGAATAGAACAGAACAGAACAGAACAGAATAGAATAGAATAGAATAGAATAGAATAGAATAGAATAGAATAGAAACCTTCAAGATCATCACATCCAACCTATCAACCAATCCAACACCACCTAATCAACTAAACCATGGCACCATGCACCCTATCAAGTCTCCTGCTGAACACCTCCAGTGATGGTGACTCCACCACCTCCCCAGGCAGCCCATTCCAATGGGCAATCATTCTCTCTGTGTAGAACTTCTTCCTAACCTCCAGCTTAAACCTCCCCTGGCTCAGCCTGACACTGTGTCCTCTTGTTCTAGTCTTGGTTGCCCGGGAGAAGAGTTTAGAAATGCTGTGTCCAGCAGGAGCAGGGAGGGATTGTTCCCTGGGACTCAGCTCTGGGGAGGCCACACTTTGAGTACTGTGTCCAGTTTTGGGCACCTCAATACAAGAGAGATGTGGAGGTGCTGGAGCCAGGGCAGAGGAGGGCAAGGAAGCTGGGGAAGGGCCTGGAGAATAAATCTGATGAAGAGCAACTGAAGGAGCTGGGGATGGTTAGTGTGAAACAGAGGAGGCTGAGGGAGACCTCATTGCTTTCTATAACTACCTGAAAGGAGGTTGTGGAGAGGCTGCTTCTGGTCTCTTCTCACAGGGAATTAGTGATAGAACAAGAGGGAATGGCCTCAAGCTGCCACTGGGTAGGTTTAGACTGGACATTAGGAATAACTTTTTCATGGCAAGAGTGGTCAGGCCTTGGAATGTGCTGCCCAGGGAGGTGGTGGAGTCCCCAAGCCTGGCTGTGTTTTAAGGTGGTTTGGATGTAGTGCGTGGGGCTATGGTCTAGGGGTGAAGCTTGCAGAGTAGGATTCTGGGTTGGACTTGGTGCTCCTGAGGGTCTTTTCCAACTTGAGTGTTTCTGTGATTGTGTGATATTGACAATGCCTATGAATCCATCTTGGGGCAATGAATAATTTCTTCTGAATTCTTTACCAATTATCTCTCAGTTTTTGTAGCAGGAGGAAGGGGAACAGTCTGCAAACTGAGCTATCTAACAAGAATCTCAAGCCATATTTCTCTTCCACAATGAAGGAATAATACACCAGAACCATTTACTTTGCATTACTCTGAAGCGATGTACAAAACCCAAAGAATAAAGTGTGAATTGATAAGGTCTCCACCAAGAATTCCAGCAGGAGATTAGTTTGCTTTGCTGTGAATTGTCTGCTTCTAATAAATCAATGGGTTTGCAGTGTTACTTAGTCTCAAAGTAGTTTTATAGTAAGGAAGTTACTTTGGAAGTGAGTGAATGCAGAGTTCAGCTCTCTCCTCCGGCTCAAAAAGTCCCACTCCTGGAGTGTGTTGGATGGTGCCTCCAGTTTCCTCTTCCACAAAAGCTCTGTCCAAATTATCAGGGCTGCAATAGCTTAAGGGATGAACCCAACACAAGACTACCAAATTTCTTCTCCAGAAATAAAGCTTCGCTCTCTCCCCATCCTGGACAAGGGAAAAAGACAGAGGAGAAAAGCAGAGAGTAGCTTGTTAGTATCATAGTATCAGTCAGGGTTGGAAGGGACCACAAAGATCAGCTAGGTCCAACCCCCCTGCCATGGGCAGGGACACCCCACACTACATCAGCCTGGACAGAGCCTCATCCAGCCGTGGCTTAAACACCTCCAGGGACAGGGCCTCAACCACCTCCCTGGACAACCCATTCCAGGGCTTCACCACTCTCATGGGGAAGAACTTCCTCCTCCCATCCAGCCTGAATCTCCCCACCTCCAGCTTCATTCCATTCCCCCTAGTCCTGTCGCTCCCTGAGATCCTGAGCAGTCCCTCCCCAGCCTTCCTGTAGCCCCCTTCAGATACTGGAAGGCCACAATGAGGTCACCTCAGAGCCTTCTCTTCTCCAGACTGAACAGCCCCAACTCCTTCAGTCTGTCCTCATAGGAGAGGTGCTCCAGCCCTCTGATCATCCTCATGGCCCTAACACTTAGCCACAACAAGAAGACAGCCAAGGTCAGCAACAGCCAAGCAAAAGCTACCAGCCAGTATCAGCTAGAGTGAAGAGCTGAGACAGAGAGAAAAGTTAGTTTATACAATTACCTTTATGCTAGTTATCAGACCACTGGGATTATTTAGACCTTGTCATTTTCCTGGCCTGCATCAGGAACAGTGTGGCCAGCAGGAGCAGGGAGGTCATTGTGCCCTGTGCTCAGCACTGGTTAGGCCACACCTTGAGTCCTGTGTCCAGTGCTGGGCTCCTCAGTTTAAGAAGAACATTGAGATACCTGAACATGTCCAGAGAAGGGCAACAAAGCTGGGGAGAGGTCTGGAGCACAATCTTGTGAGGAGAGGCCAAGGGAGCTGGGGTTGTTTAGCCTGGAGAAGAGGAGGCTCAGGGGTGATCTTATTGCTGTCTACAACTCCCTGAAGGGAGGTTGTAGCCAGGTGGGGGTTGTTCTCTTCTCCCAGGAAGCCAGCACCAGAACAAGAGGACATAGTCTCAAGCTGTGCCAGGGGGGTTTAGGCTCGAGGCAAGAAGAAAGTTCTTCGCAGAAAGAGAGATTGGCCATTGGGATGTGCTGCCCAGGGAGGTGGTGGAGTCACCATCCCTGGAGGTGTTCAAGAGGGGATTGCATGTGGCATGTGGATTGCATGAGCCATGCTTTAGTTGTTATGAGGTGTTGGATGACAGGTTGGACTTGATGATCTCTGAGGTCTTTTCCATCCTTATTGATTCCATGATAACTACGGAGGAGTAGCAGCAGTCCTCTACCTATGCACAGACAGCTTCTCCATGCAGGCTGGGCCTCCTGCATTTCTCTCTCTGCTTTTTTTTTCTGGCCTATGCAAAACTGACAGTATTTGCTGTCTGCAGCATGGAAGGAAAAGCATATTCTGGAGGAATGTGGGGACTGGTTCAAAGCCCACTAAAGTCAGGGGAAAGTCTTTCCACTCACTTAAACGCGACTTGAATCCGACCCTAAATGAAGACCGAAGGATCTTTGCGTTCCGGGCGAAGGAAAGAATTCCATTGGGAGTGGCGTGGAAAAACACAGTAAGGTGAGAGCACTTGACAAAAACAAAAGGAGCTGAACACTTGGCATTGGCAGCTGCCTCAGGATTTCTGGAGATCATAACACCCAACGGACTTCCTCTCATGCAAACTCAGCCCCTTTCGAAGCAGGCTGATTTAAACCCGGGGCAGCAATGCACCCTGGGCAGCAACGCACCCTGGGCACATATGAGACTCATCTCCTGGGTTTTCTCCCTTCGTGTGCCCTTCCCTTCAGAAACTGTCACAATGGAAATGACACAACGTTGTCAGCTCCTCCCAGAGTGTCACCTAATTTATCACAGCCCCTTTTGAAATGAGTGGTTCGCCAATATTATTTTTTCCCTTTCTTTTTAATATCCATAAGGAGGAAAAATTCCCCAGTGCCCCTGGTGTCCCCAGATGGCCTCTCTGGACTGATCAGTATCCAAAGCAGAGTGTTTTATTAGCTGCTGAGCGTTCAGATCCCATAATAAGTGCCTCAGAAATGCAAATGCTGCTTCTATGAAAGTGTGCATTAAAAAGAAACCCCAACTAGCTGCCAGGTGAACTGAAGAAATACTTAAGATTCAGATTGGATGTGAAGAAGAAGTTCTTCCCCAGGAGGGTGGTGAGAGCCTGGCACAGGTTGCCCAGGAAGGTGGTGGAAGCCTCATGCCTGGAGGTTTTTGCAGCTAGGTTGGATGTGGCTGTGAGCAACCTGCTGTAGTGTGAGGTGTCCCTGCTCATGGCAGAGGGGTTGGAACTGGATGATCCTTAGGGGCCCTTCCAACCCTGACAGTTCTATGATTCTATGTTTCTATTACAAGGAATAAATATTGGGGTGGGGGTGGAATTTCCCAGAATTTCCCAGAGAGTGGTGGTGAATGGTGCCACATCCAGCTGGTGGCCAGTCACCGGTGGTGTCCCCCAGGGATCAGTGCTGGGCCCCATCCTCTTTAACATCTTCATTGACGATCTGGATGAGGGAGTCGAGTCAGTCATCAGCAAGTTTGCAGATGACACCAAGTTAGGAGCAGATGTTAGTCAATTAGAGGGTAGAAAGGCTCTGCAGAGGGACCTCGACCGACTGGACAGATGGGCAGAGTCCAATGGGATGGCATTCAACAAGTCCAAGTGCCAGGGGCTGCACTTTGGCCACAGCAATCCCATGCAGAGCTACAGACTGGGGTCGGAGTGGCTGGAGAGCTCCCAAACAGAGAGGGACCTGGGGGTGCTGATTGACAGCTGCCTAAACATGAGCCAGCAGTGTGCCCAGGTGGCCAAGAAGGCCAATGGCATCCTGGCCTGCATTAGGAATGGTGTGACCAGCAGAAGCAGGGAAGTCATTGTGCCCCTGTACTCTGCATTGGTGAGGCCACACCTTGAGTCCTGTGTCCAGTTCTGGGCCCCTCAGTTTAAGAAGGACATTGAGACACTTGAATGTGTCCAGAGAAGGGCAACAAGGCTGGGGAGAGGCCTTGAACACAGCCCTGTGAGGAGAGGCTGAGGGAGCTGGGATTGTTTAGCCTGGAGAAGAGGAGGCTCAGGGGAGACCTCATTGCCCTCTACAACTACCTGAAAGGTTCTTATAGCCAGGTGGATGTTGGTCTCTTCTCCCAGGCAAGCAGCACCAGAACAAGAGGACACAGTCTCAAGCTGTGCCAGGGGAGGTTTAGACTTGAGGTGAGGAGAAAGTTCTTTTCCCCTTTTCTCCTCCCTCTCTTCTACCAGGAAGACACACAGGCAGCTATCTCTTGCTGGGGAGGTCTGGTGTGAGCCTTGGCAAGGCTGCCAATTAAGCCTGGAGCAGCCTAATTGGAGCCTGGAGCTGCCAGGGTGAATTTTAGCTACATTACAATGGTGTGGTATGGAGGGCATAAACACTTGGGTTTGTTGGCCTGATTTAACGGGAGGTTTGTGTGAAGCTTTGACTTAATGGGGTTCTGTGTTAAGCCCTGACTATGGGAGGTTGTAGCCAGGTAGGGGTTGGTCTCTTCTCCCAGGCAATCACCAACAGAACAGGAGGACACAGTCTCAAGCTGTGCCAGGGGAGGTTTAGGCTGGATGTTAGGAAGAAATTCTTCCCAGCAAGAGAGATTGGCCATTGGAATGTGCCGCCCAGGGAGGTGGTGGAGTCACCATCACTGGAGGTGTTTGAGACTGGATGAGGCACTTGGTGCCATGGTTTAGTTGATTAGATGTTGTTGGGTGGTAGGCTGGACTCGATGATCTGGAAGGTCTTTTCCAACCTGGTTTGGTCTATTCTATTCTATTCTATTCTATTCATGAGGATGGGGCTGGAGAGACATAATGATAGGAACAGCACTGTGGCAAAACATATGCTGTTTCTCTGGGAAATTTAAGCAGTTCAAGCACTCCCATTTTATTAACAGCAGATCAACCCATGCATTTCTAACCCTAGTGTGAGTATTTTCCTTCTCTTCCCCATCCTTTAAAAACATTTCATATATTGCAGGGAGTGGTTTGCATCCTTCTGCTTTAGAATTGAGCTCTGTGCCCTTTCTTTGTCGAATCATAGAACCATTTTGGTTGGAAAAGACCTTTAAGGTCACCAAGCCCAACCATTATTTAACCCTACCAAGTCTGGTGCTAAACCATGTCCCTGAGGGCCACATCTCTGCAGCTATTAACCCCCTGAATGGGAATATTTCAAGATATAAAGATAAAACTGTACAGTCCTCCAAAGCACTACTCACTGCTGATGGCAGAAAGGAGCACTTTTTAGAACAGAACAGAATAGAATAGAATAAACCAGGTTGGAAGAGACCTTCGAGATCATCGAGTCCAACCTATCAACCAATCCAACCCACCTAAACAACTAACCCATGGCACCAAGCACCCCATCAAGTCTCCTCCTGAACACCTCCAGTGATGGTGACTCCACCACCTCCCCAGGCAGCCCATTCCAATGGGCAATCACTCTCTCTGTGTAGAACTTCTTCCTGACGTCCAACCTAAACCTCCCCTGGCATAGCCTGAGACGGTGTCCTCTTGTTCTGGTGCTGGCTGCCTGGGGGAAGAGACCAACTTCTGCCTGGCTACAACCCCCCTTAAGGTAGTTGTAGAGAGCAATAAGGTCACCCCTGAGTCTCCTCTTCTCCAGGCTAAGCAACCCCAGCTCCCTCAGCCTCTCCTTACAGGGCTGTGTTCCAAGCCCCTCACCAACTTTGTTGCCCTTCTGTGGACATGCTCCAGCAAGTCAACCTCCTTCCTAACCTGAGGGGCCCAGAACTGGACACAGGACTCGAGGTGTGGCCTAACCAGTGCAGTGTACAGGGGCAGAATGACCTCCCTGCTCCTGCTGGTCACACTCTTCCTGATGCAGGCCAGGATGCCATTGCCCTTCTTGGCTGTCTGGGCACACTGCAGGCTCATGTTCAGCCTACCATCGACCAGCACCCCAGGTCCCTCTCTGCCTGGCTGCTCTCCAGCCACTCTGACCCCAGCCTGTAGCTCTGCTCACTTGGTCCTGCCTCACAGTAAAATCTTTGAAGGCATCAAGTCTTCCTTAAATTCAAAGCTGAAGCACACTGCAAAGGAGTACTAGCTGGCATGCCTGCCCTGCCTTTGCAGCACATTTAATCTCCACCAGGAGAGACAACTTGGAGTCCAGTGAATGCTCCTCTTATCCAAATCTCTTCCACAGCATACGGCTGCAGCACTGCTATTTGAAAAGCAGAAGTGTCTGCAGAGATCAATTGCAACATTTAGCAGGGCTCTCATAGGAGCCAATAGCTTTGGCTGCTCTTTTCTATTTGCTTCTCCAAGATGAGAGTGTGCATGAGTGTACAGTGTACAGTGGCATTGAGTGCACCCTCAGCAGGTTTGCTGATGACACCAAGCTGTGTGGTGCAGCAGACAGGCTGGAGGGAAGGGAGGCCATCCAGAGGGACCTTGACAGGCTGGAGAGGTGGGCACAAGCCAACCTCAGGAGGTTCAACAAGACCAAGGGCAGGGTCCTGCATCTGGGTGGAGGCAATCCCAGACACAAATGCAGGCTGGGCAGGGACTGGCTGGAAAGCAGCCCTGAGGAGAGAGACTTGGGGGTGCTGGTGGACAAAAAGCTCAACAGGAGCTCTCAATGTGCTCTTGCAGCCCGCAAAGCCAATCAGATCCTGGGCTGCATCAGGAGAAGTGTGGCCAGCAGGTCAAAGGAGGTGATCCTCCCCCTCTGCTCAGCCCTGGTGAGACCCCACCTGGAGTACTGCCTCCAGTTCTGGAGCCCCTATGACAAGAGGGATGTGGAGGTGCTGGAAGGTGTCCAGAGAAGGGCCACAAGGATGATCAGAGGGCTGGAGCTGCTCTCCTATGAGGACAGACAGAAGGAGTTGGGGCTGTTCAGTCTGCAGAAGAGAAGGCTCTGAGGTGACCTCATTGTGGCCTTCCAGTATCTGAAGGGGGCCTACAGGAAGGCTGGGGAGGGACTGCTCAGGATCTCAGGTAGTGATAGGACTAGGGGGAATGGAATGAAGCTGGAGGTGGGGAGATTGAGGCTGGAGGGGAGGAGGAAGTTCTTCCCCATGAGAGTGGTGAAGCCCTGGAATGGGTTGTCCAGGGAGGTGGTTGAGGCCCTGTCCCTGGGGGTGTTTAAGCCCAGGCTGGCTGAGGCTCTGGCCAGGCTGATGTAGTGTGGGGTGTCCCTGCCCATGGCAGGGGGGTTGGAACTAGCTGATCCTTGTGGTCCCTTCCAACCCTGACTGATACTATGATACTATGATACTATGACTGCATCTCTCTGTCACAGTAACACAGTACCACTAAGGTTCGAAGAGACCTCGAGGATCATTGAGTCCAACCTGTCACCACAGACCTTATGACTAAACCATGGCACCAACTGCCACGTCCAATCCCCTCTTGAACACCTCCAGGGATGGGGACTCCACCACCTCCCTGGGCAGCACATTCAAAAGCTTCACTTCTGGCTTGATATGTTTTCTTGGTCTGGCTTAACTTTGCACCTTTGCATTCAGCCCTTCCCTGACTTTAACTCTTTCTTTTTATATTTTACTTTTTTTTCTTCCCCACCAGCTTTTTGTGGTATTGTTGTTGCTTTGTACTTTGCTTTGCTTTGGTTGTTTGGGGTTGTTGGTTTTTTTTTGGGGGGGGAGGGCATCTCATCATCATAGTATCATAGTATCAGTCAGGGTTGGAAGGGACCACAAGGATCATCTAGTTCCAACCCCCTGCCATGGGCAGGGACATCCCTGTTTAGAGTAAGACAGATGCTCTTTTGCCTTTTGCAAAAGGGGTAACAGAAAAGCATTCACACAAAAGATTGGATAGGATTGGAAAGGTTAAATGGAATACTCTTCACAACTGTCCAAGAGACAAAGTTTTACCCCTGCATAAGCAACCAATCTTCTCATGCCCAGGAAAAGCAGCGGAGACAGGAATTGGTGCTTTAAGCTGTAGCTCCCTCCCTGCAGGGAAAAGAATTGGAATTTTAACCTACAGCTCCCTCACTGCACTAGGAGAAAGACTGGAGCCTGAGCTCTCCACACAAGGCTATCTATTTGTTCAAAGATCCTCCCTCTCACTAACACTCTTACACACAACAGTGCAAACATATAATACACAAAAAATAGAATAGAAGAGAACCATAGAATCAAACAGGTTGGAAAAGACCTCAAAGATCATCAAGTCCAGTCTGTCACCCAACACCTCATGACTTTAAGTGCCACATCCAAACCCTTTTGAACACCTCCAGGGGCACTGACTCCACCACCTCCCTGGGCAGCACATCCCAATGGCTAACAATTCTCTCTGTGAAGAACTTTCTCCTCACCCCAAGAATAGAATAGAATAGAATAGAATAGAATAGAATAGAATAGAATAGAATAGAATAGAATAGAATAGAATTAAACAGGTTGGAAAAGACCTTTGAGATCATCAAGCCCAACCTATCACCCAGCACCATCTAACCAACTAAACCATGGCACCAAGCACCTCCAGTGATGGTGACTCCACCACCTCCCTGGGCAGCACATTCCAATGGACAATCTCTCTTGCAGGGAATACTTTCTTCCTCACCTCCAGCCTAAACCTCCCCTGGCACAGCTTGTCCTCTTGTTCTGGTGCTGGTTGCCTGGAAGAAGAGACCAACCCCCACCTGGCTACAACCTTTCTTCAAGGAGTTGTAGAGAGCAAGGTCTCCCCTGAGCCTCCTCTTGGAGAGCTACCAGGGTGATGAAGGGACTAGAGCACTGCCTGATGAGGAGTGGCTGAGAGCCCTGGGGCTGTTCACTCTGCAGAAGAGAAGACTGAGAGGGGATTAAACTACTGTTTATAAATATCTGAGGGCTGGGTGTCAAGAGGGAGGGGACAGGCTCTGCTCACTTGCTCCATGTGATAGGACAAGGGGCAATGGATATAAACTACAGCACAGGAGATTCCACCTCCACATGAGGAGGAACTTCTTGACTGGGAGAGTCACAGAGCACTGGAAGAGGCTGCCCAGAGAGGTTGTGGAGTCTCCTTCTCTGGAGACTTTCATAACCCATCTGGATGTGCTCCTGTGTGACCTGTGCTGGATTCTCTGGTCCTGCTCTGGCAAGGGGGGTTGGACTTGACGATCTTCAGAGGTCCCTTCTAACCCCTCACATCCTGTGAGCCTGTGATCCTTAGAAACAACCAGGCTTGAGGAGAAACTTTCATGCTTTTAAACAGACCAGGACTTGAATACCTTGTGACTTAAACCTAGCCAAGCAGCAATAGATTGCCAGCCTCGCTGATGTGTGCACGAATGAGCATGTTTGCTTATTTATTTGTTAGGCAGAGCCAAGTATTGACACTCTAAGGTCTTGGCTGGGCAGATAAAAATCTCCTTCTTTTGAAAGACTGGCCATGGCTCAAGCCACAGGAACTTTAAACAGTTTCCTGGCAGACACTGAGCAAGCAGGTTGAAGTGGGCAGTGTGATGAAAGGGGAGACCATCCCTTTCATCCTACAGGTTGCTGAACACCTACAGTAGTTGTTTTGTTTTTCTCCTGGCTTGTTTGTTCAATTCATGTTGTTTGGGTGGGTGTCTGTTTCAGACTGGCTGAGTACATTACAGGATCTGCAAGGAAAAGGTCTCCAAAGTGCTGTGTGCCACATGTATTTTAATTTTTAATAGAAAGCATTGCATATTCCTCATTCTGCTGGGTACAATGCCTGCATTCACACCTGCTCCATGGTTCCACCAGCTTCCAGCTGGGAACTAGTTCCAAGTGGAAACTAGGCTGGTGAGAGGTCTCAAGCACAAGCCCTATGAGGAGAGGCTGAGGGAGCTGGGGTTGCTTAGCCTGGAGAAGAGGAGGCTCAGGGGTGACCTCATTGCCCTCTACAACTCCCTGAAGGGAGGTTGTAGCCACGTGGGGGTTGGTCTATTCTCGCAGGCAACCAGCACCAGAACAAGAGGACACAGTCTGAAGCTGTGCCAGGGGAGGTTTAGGCTGGAGGTGAGGAGAAAGTTCTTCCCAGAGAGAGTTGCTAGCCATTGGAATGTGCTGCCCAGGGAGGTAGGATAGGATAGGATAGGATAGGATAGGATAGGATAGGATAGGATAGGATAGGATAGGATAGGATAGGATAGGATAGGATAGACCAGACCAGGTTGGAAGAGACCTTCAAGATCATGAAGTCCAACCTGTTATCCAACACCACCTAATCAACTAAACCATACAACCAAGCACCCTGTCAAGTCTCCTCCACCACCTCCCTGGGCAGCACATTCCAATGGCCAATCTCTCTTTCTGGGAAGAATTTCTTCCTACCATCCAACCTGAACCTCCCCTGGCACAGCTTGAGACTATGTCCTCTTGTTCTGATGCTGGTTGCCTGGGAGAAGTGACCAACCCCCACCTGGCTACACCCTCCCTTTAGGCAGATACCCTCTGCCTTCTCTTTTCCAGGCTAAAGTGTCCCCAGGTTCCTTAATGCTTGTCCCAGCAACAGCAGAAGCTTCTGAGAAAGGACATGGTGGGACAGGGGCAATGCATCCTTTCAAAGTGAGAACTGCTGCTCTGGCTAGGCTGCTTCCTGCATCAGTAGGTGCTGCTTGGGCCTTCTTGCATGATACATTCAAAGCACCACCATCAAGCTTCCATCACCAGAGGGGTACATGCCTCTTAAGAACCAGATGAGATACAGCACTTATTAAATCCAGGGAAGGGCCATGAGGATGATCAGAGGGCTGGAGCACCTCTCCTATGAGGACAGACTGAGGGAGTTGGGGCTGTTCAGTCTGGAGAAGAGATGTGTCTGAGGAGACATAATTGTGTCCTTCCAGTATCTGAAGGGGGCTACAAGAAAGCTGGGGAGGGACCTTTTATAGTTTCATAGTTTCATTCAGGGTTGGAAGGGACCACAAGGATCATCTAGTTCCAACCCCCCTGCCATGGGCAGGGACACCCCACACTACATCAGCCTGGCCAGAGCCTCAGCCAGCCTGGGCTTAAACACCTCCAGGGATGGGGCCTCAACCACCTCCCTGGACAACCCATTCCAGGGTCTCACCACTCTCATGGTGAAGAACCTCCTCCTCACATCCAGCCTGAATCTCCCCACCTCCAGCTTCATTTTAGGGTGTCAGGGAGTGATAGGACTGGGGGCATGGAGCAAAACTAG